>JAURVB010013343.1:0-47151 GCA_033002965.1 Piper betle | reverse complement strand
ATGCGCACGGTCGGCCTCGGCCCCGTACACGTGTTCTGCAAGCTGAACCGACTCAAACTACGGTCAAACCAACCGGCGAACGACTATAAAACCCTGACTCGAGTCGCGGGTTGTACACCTTATGAATTATGGACTGGAAAAACACCTAGTGTTAAGCATTTACGCATTTGGGGTTGTCCAGCTGAGGCTAGGCCTTATAGGCCAAATGAAAAGAAACTGGACTCAAGAATAGTTAACAGTTATTTTATTGGGTACTCTGAAAGGTCTAGAGGATATAAGTTTTATGATCCCACAATAAGGTCATTCTTTGAGATAGGAAATGCTCAGTTCTTTAAAGATGTGGAGTTTGAGAGGGAAATAAAGTTAGAGACTTTGTCTTTGAAGAAGAATCTGTTTCTCTTCCTATGATTGTTCTTGACAATAATCAAGATCAAGGTTATATTCCTAATGTTGTTCAAGAAACAATACTAGGATTATAAGACAATGTCGAGAATCTCCTTAATCAAGTTATATCTGAAGAAGAAACTCAACAATCTCAAGAGCAAATGCCATTGAGGAGATCCACAAGAGAAAAAAGAAATGCAATTTCAGATGATTATATCATCTTTCTCGAAGAACATGAGGATAACATTGGAATGATGGAAGATGATCCAATCACTTTTCATCAAGCCATGATGAGTTCTAATTCTCAAAGGTGGATTGATGTCATGAATGAAGAGATGAAGTCTATGAAGGCTCATGACATTTGGAATCTTGTTCCATTGCCTGAAGGTGCAAAACCTATTGGTTGTAAATAGATATTTAAAACTAAAAGGGATTCGAAAGGTGATGTAGAAAGATATAAGGCTCGTCTTGTTGCAAAAGGTTTTACTCAAAAGGGAAGGCATCGATTATAATGAGATTTTCTCTCCACTTTCATCGAAAAACTCATTCAGAATAATTATGGCATTAGTGGCACACTTTGACCTTGAGTTACATCAGATGGATGTAAAGACTGCGTTTCTAAATGGTGACATTGATGAAACAATTTATATGGTCCAACCAGAAAATTTTGTATTGAGAGATGCAAAGAATATGGTTTGCAAATTAAAATCCATCTATGGACTTAAGCAGGCTTCTCGTCAATGGTATCACAAATTTCATCAAGTGATTTTCTCGTTTGGTTTTGAAATGAATGTTATTGATGATTGTATATACCATAAGTTTAGTGGGAGTAAGTATATTTTTCTAGTTTTATATGTTGATGATATATTGCTTGCCAGTAATGACATAAGTTTCTTGCATGAAATCAAGAGATTTTTATCAAAGAAATTTGAAATGAAAGACCTTGGAAATGCGTCTTTTGTATTAGGAATTCAAATATCGGGATCGTTCTCGATGTATACTTGGATTATCACAAAAGACCTATATAGAAAAAAGTGCTTAAAAGATTTGGCATGCAAGATTATAAACCAGGTAATACCCCTGCTTCTAAAGGAGACAAATTCAGTCTCAATCAATGCCTTAAAAATGATATAGAAGGAAATAAAATGCAAAAGATTCCCTATGCTTCAGTAGTAGAAAGTCTTATGTATGCTCAAGTATGTACACATTCAGATATTGCGTATATTGTTGGAATGTTGGGCAGATATTTAAGTAATCCAGGATTGGATCACTGGATAGCAGCCAAAAGAATCATAAGGTATTTTCAGAGAACAAAACATTACATGCTTACCTATCGGAAGTCAGATCAACTTGAGATCATTGGGTATTCTGATTCTGATTTTAGTGGATGTCAAGCTATGTCTACCTGCTTGTTGTAGGGGAGTTATTTCTTGAAGAGTGCTAAGTAGACACTCATAGCTTCTTCCACTATGGCAACTGAATTCATAGTGTAACACCCCAATCCGGTTTACTCTCAACCCGGACCAGAACTGTTACAAAGGATCGAACTACTCGTAAACCGATTAAGTTGGCTGACCCAAAACCTAAACGGCTACGACATAACCCTCTCGACGTCTCAAGATGGAGCACGCCGCTAATGCGCAAACAATATATGAATGAGATGCAAAACCCTAACAGGATACTACGTGAATGTCATGATAATCACCGCACACCAAAATAATTAAAACAGCAATAAAATTCATAAAATCTAGAATAAAACGGACAGAGCCTCCCCTAAAAGTGCAATAAGGGGATGACCTGTTAAAATACGGCACAATATGTATATATATAAAACAACAATTTATATCACACTAGACTTCAAATCAACTACACATATCGTAATTGGCATCTAGCCCACCTGCAATTCATGTTCATCGTGTTTTTGTTCATTTCAACTCAACATAGCTGATCATCCTGGACATTGGAACTTTTCCAAAACATTTCTAAGAAAATTCATACATTTCTAAACAAGATCTACAAGTCTCATAGCTCATGCATATGTACACAACATGTATATCACAAGCATCATTCAACCCACATCATATCTTACGCAAAAGTCGGCGCGGCACCAGGTATGTGTGTGCAATGCAAGCGCTACTCCTTCGTCGAGGCCGGCATACACCAATCATCATCCTCACCTACATATAGTAGAAAAACGTCAGCAACGGGTGTCACTGGTCCGGAAATAACTAATATCAAACTGGAACATGAGAGCAAACTCTCATGGAAAGCAAACCATCATATATATCTTCCTCAAGAACTCTCATAAGGGCAACTATAAAGGAGCCGTCGAGCAGCTGACTCAACAGCATCCCGATCTATCTGGTACTGTGCCGCTCACGACACTTCTTTTTCAGTACTTCACGTAAAACTTTCATCCTAAGCCCTCTCCGAACCTCCATATTACTCCTGGCCTTGAGCACGTAGACCGAGCACTCTCAGGCAGTCGCCTTTAGTACCCTTTGAACCACAAGTCCGGACATGCGCTGTACTAAACAGTACCCGTAAACCTCCACGTCCTCCGGGTGTGAGGAACTCAAACGCGGAGTTGTCAGGATCCCTCGGGAATGGAACAGTCCGCTGGCACTAATCCAGAGCCCGCTTTGACTGGCACGGCATCCGCTCATGGTACGTGCAGTCGACTCATCTTCTCTTGTCTCACTGAAAACTCGATAAAACTATTTATAGGGCTGGGTCGGGATTTATTATAATAGGCCCGAAGGCAACTTGAGGTGGATCTTATTTTCGAAAACAAACTCGAGGGATCTCATCCTCGAGGGTTATTAATTCCGAAAATCATCGACCAGGTGACCCGTGTTAGGTGGGGTCCAATAAATCATCCACCTGACACGTCCTACGATCAATAAATCAAATCACCGATAGAATAGAGCGATAAAACCTGAGAAGCGTGTCCTAACGGACCTGTCAGAAGCTCCAAGCGCAGTCTCGTGCCTAGACGGCGAGCTCCTGCAACGAACCTCGCGATCGGCGCTGAAATCGGTGCCGACGGACGAAGGCGGTAAGGCGAGTCGGCGGTTTTCCGGCGACTATGCCGGCGGTTTCCGGCAGCTCCGGTGGTTTTCCGGTGACTGCTCCGGCGAGGCAATCGGAGGTAGGGGTTAGCACCGCCTCGGTGAGCTGAACCCAATGGTGGTGACGACGAGGGCAGCCGCGGCGGCGATGGCCACCAACGGCGGCGTCGAGTGCGGCCGGGGCGGTCGGCCGCTCCGATCAGACCCACGGCCGACCTCGACGGCGGCGCTAAGCAGAGGGGAAAGGTAGGGGAGGTCGAGGGGAGAAGCTCCGACGTCATGGCGGCGGCGGTCCGGCGCAGACGGCGGCGGAATCGCGTCGGGAACGGCGGGAAATCGAGGGCGATTTCCGGCGTTGCGACGGCCGGACGGTGGCCGGGCGTGGTCGAGGCGGCAAGGCGACGGCACGGTCGGGCTGGGCGGCGTCGACCGGCGGCGAGGTGGCGTCGACGGCGGTGGAAAAATCTTAGGGCGGCGGCGGTGATGAAACACGGGTGGGTTTGGGGAGGAAGATGAGAAGTATAGGGGGTGGCAAAGTTGTAAATAAGACTTGACTCGACACCGGCTCGAGTCAAGAATGATAACGGACTCGGAATAAATCCTAGAAAAATCTAGAAAAATTGGGAAAAATCCCATAAAATCAAATAAAATATCACAACATCCAAATGACATGTCGTATAACTAATAACCCACCCGAATACCATCTAACGCGTCCTAATGCGTTATTCGGCCTAAACTAATTCTACGGTCACAACATAAAAATAAAATAAAATCATCAACTGTATACTCTCATATCTACTGATAACTCAGTCTGCTGATGCGTATCTGACGCTATCATCGATACTTGGGTATACATAAACCCTCATAGCACGTGCGCACGGTCGGCCTCGGCCCCGCACACGTGTTCTGAAAGCTGAACCGACTCAAACTACGGTCAAACCGACCGGCTAACGACTATAAAACCCTGACTCGAGTCGCAGGTTTTACACATAGTTTGTTATGAGGCATCCAATAATGGAATATGGTTGCGGAATTTTATCACAGGGCTGCGCATTAATGATAATATTGAAAGACCACTTAAGTTATTTTGTGACAATCAGTTTGTAGTATCATATTTAAATAACAACGGGAGCTCATCTAAATCAAAACATTTAGAGATCAAGTTCCTTGTTGTGAAAGAAAGAGTTCAGAGTGGTAAAAGTCTCTATAGAGCATATTGGGACAAACTCTATAGTTGTGGATCCACTTACTAAAAGTTTACCGCCCAAGGTCTTTCATGAGCATGTTGCTAATATGGGTGTTGTATTATTTGATGATATGCTACTTTAGTGGGGGTTTGTATTTGGTTTAAGGTTCACTCTGTTTTGGTATTTTTGGTGATCTCATAAGTTTGGACTAGTTGAAAATAGGCATGTTAGATCAAATTACATGTAATTTTCATGCTACATATCCATACTTGATCTCTAATGTCATTTAATTATATTGATGTATATGACCATGGATGCGTTTAGTTACGATAAATGTAATGAAAATTGCACTTGGTCCTATATTGACATTGATTAATGGACGGGATTGTTATTTTGGAATAATGACACATGTTTTGGAGCTATAAATAAGGAGGAAGTTATGCTCCCTGAATTAATAAGCCGTTTTAGTTCTGATATCCTATTGTCCAGAATCTCAGGTTTTTTTGGAAAACTCTTCTTAGATTCAGAAGACCAATACCTAAGGTGGTCAAGACTCATTATTTTTTATGGCTTTAGGTACGCTTCCGCTATTTAATTTATTTACTCTGATGATTTGATATGAAATCTAATAAGTTATAACAAGTTTAACACCAAAATTAAAGTTTTTTGGTCAGATGGAAGGGGAGAATTCATTACATGAAAACTGAAAGAACATTTTGCTAAAAATGGAGTCATTCACTATGTTACTTGTCCTTGCACACCACAACGAAATGGACATGTAGAAAGAAGACATAGAAGTATAGTAAAAACAGGTCTTAGTTTTCTATTTCGTAGTAGTATACCTACTAACTGGCTAGAAAGTTTTCTAACTATTGTCTTCTTGATTAATAGACTCTCATCTACTGTCAATCAAGAAAAAAATCTCCCTTTCATATGCTCTTTGGAAAACCTCCTCATTATTCATGCTTTAGTGTGTTTAGTTGTCAATGTTATCCTTGTCTTCGAAATTACACGACAAATAAGAGGTCTCCTGATTATGTGTTTATTGGTCAACGAAACATGGGGGCAGGGCGAGGGGCGCAGCCAGGCAGAGGGGCTGATTGGGTGGGCGGTCGCAGGTGTGTGGGGGATGGTTGGGGCAGACGGGGATGGGGGTGGGGCAAGGGGCGGGGTGGGGTGGGGGGGGGGGTGGGGCCGGGTGCGGGGCAGCCGGAGGCGGGGTTGAAGGAGTGGGCGTGTCGGGGGGAGTGAATTAGGGGGAAGAAATATAGTCAGTGGCATTCTCGTAATTAAAAGTTTATTTGATTAACTCAAGTCATAAAATAATAACTAATTTTAAATAATTTAAAAAATCCAAAAAATATTAAAAATATCATAAAATATAATACACACAATAATATCAACATTGACATTGATACACTCAACCTTTATATATTTATGTTATGAGTTGTCAAACCGAATTAACTGAACCGCTTCTTAACCGGATTTAGACCAATTCGATCCGTTTAAGCTACTCCCTCAAAAGTTGATTTCAATTTCCTTCGTTTGTGCATAACTAATTCTCAGTGCCATAGTCATCGCATCAAACTGGTATTCAACATTCAATTCAATTGATTGTGAGAACTCTGGCTCAATCCCTCTGGTTACAAACTCTACTGACATTCCACTTTCTTCCTCGCCCAAAGTTACCATCCAACCAGATATATCATTTGCGGTAAATCAAGTTTGTCAATCAATACAACAGCCACAGAAATAATCATTTTGCACAGGCAAAGCGAATACTTAGGTATCTTAAAGGTACAATGCAATATGGGTAACATATAATGGCAGGTACAGATTTCAAATTGACTACTTTTTCAGGCTCAGATTTCGTGGGAAAAACTGAATATATTGGAGCATAAAGAAGAAATCTATAGTTGCACGATCCGGCACAGAAGCTGAGTACTGGGCTGTGGCAACAACCACAACTGAATTAACTTAGCTTACATTTCTGCTCACTGCAAATCCAACTTGATAACATTCCAGTGTTGTATTGTGATAATGTCCGGGCATTACATCTTACTGTGAATCGAGTCTTTCATTCCAGGTCTAAACACATTTCCATAGAGTTTCACTAGGTGAGAGAGCAGGTAGCCCTTCAGCAATTTGAAACAAGATATGTTGCTTCTGAAAATCAGCTAGCTGATATGTTAACCAAGCCTCTGACTGCATGTGTTTTCTCAAACAAATTGGCAAGCTTGGAATCTTGGCACCCTCGACCGTCCAACTTGAGGGGGAATATTGAGAATAGAACATAAATATAAATATTGTATCAGGTGATGGCTGATAACCAGAGTTGGATATCACAATTGCATTTGCAGGATGAACTATGTGAAATGAGATGTAATAGTGACTTATCATACGTGACTATCAAAAAGAAACCTTGTACTCATTTTTGTTTTACAAAAAGCATTTCGTAATACTTCTTGCAGTGTAGAGTAAAACTGCAGCCAATCACTAAAATGCAAATAAGACGGAACCGAAGAGCCTCAATAGGGCTTGCCGGCACTCTGGCGGTGGTGGACGCTGAGGAAGGCAACACCGTACTATCAACATCTTTGATTTCAATTGAATCGGAGATGGTCGAGCTTTATACTTTGCTGATGTTTTTTAAGACAGTACATGAAATTAATAACAGATTATGTATGTCTATATATATATATATATATATATATATATATATATATATATATATATATATATATATAACAAAGATTATCGTAGTAAAAGGCAAAGAATGGTTTGCCCCAAACTTAATTTAGGTTACTCAGATTATAAGATGTGCCAAATTTAATGAAAAAATAAAATAAAATATCCCTTCAACCCCTTATTTGTCGCCGGTATTTTTTTTGTTAAGGTGTGCTCAAATGTAATCGCCGCAGGTTAGATTTGGCCGTCTTTCGATTAAATCTCGTCAGGAGATGTTTAAATCCGGTCGATGGTGGCCAAACCTGGCCTACGGCGACTAGACATTATTAACTGAAGCCAAATTTGCCCGACGCGACCAAGCAGCTGCCATTGGTGGCTTTAAGGGGCATGGTAAGGTTTTTTAATTTTTTAAAATAATTAATCTTGGCCACGTTAAAATTTGGGGTAAATAGCTCACCTGATCACATCTTATATATATATATATATGATACAGTGGTTATTATTAATTATTTTTTTATTTTAATTGTTTTGTGCCCTTAAAAGAAACATTCAATTTCTTTGCCGGTCCCCTAATTTAAAAAAAGGCTATATATAATCATCCACACTAATAACTAATTAAAAATTAGAGAAAGAGACAAAGAGAGCCATGACGAGCAAGAAGCCATGAATTATCATTTCACAAAAGTTGAGGACTCCGTGCACTTGCTAGTCAATCATCCTCATGGATATCTTCCTTATGCTCGATATTAATTAGGTGGTCATGTACTCTTTATTTCTTCCTTCTCGTGTTCAAATACCAAGTGGCGTCTGACCACCGTAGAGGCTACAAATAAATGGTTCAATCGGACCTCCAACAATACTTAAAGTATACGAAGAGGCTTTATATATATATATATATATATATATATATATATATATATATATATATATATATGGTAAAGTAATTGTGAACTTGGGGTAGAAAATTATTTTTACCCGAGCTCACATCGGGTTGTCCTTTGCCATCAACGGCCCAAATCTAGTGTTCTAAAAAAAATTTTTTTTTCTTTTGCCGGCAACGCCACCGCCTCTTTGCCACGCTCCACCTTGACTGGCTCCACCCCGCAACAGTTGCCCCCACCCTATCGAGGTGCTGCAGTTGCCGTCCCGCAGTGATAACCCCTGCCCTGCCGCGGCCTCCTCTACCCCGTTCCCCCCTCTGTTGCCTTGGATGCCCATCCTCCTCGCTCCCCTCAACCCCGCCGTGCGTGTGTGTGCATATACGTGTGTGTGTATATATATATATATATATATATATATATATATATATATATATATATATATAAAATAATGCTACGGTGCGCTGCCAATCTGGGCCGTTGGATCGCGATCCAACGGCCCAGATGTAGCTCACGGTGCGCTACCAAAAGATGGCAGCGCACCGTAGCATTATTCTATATATATATATATATATATATATATATATAGTTAATTTTAACAAATTTCTTAAATTAATAAAAAATTATCATTTAATGGTAAGAAGATGTGTTATTCACTATCTAATGATACTCTTTAACAATTTAACAATTTAATTATATTTTTAAATTTAAAGTTAACAATACCCTCAAATATGAATTTGGGTTGCAATTGAGGCTCATTTGGATAGAGGGGGTTGAGTTATGGATTGGTTTAAAAAAATGGTAAGTTTGGATTAAATTGTAATAGTTTTATTTATTTATTTTAGAGGACAGTACCTTTTTGGGTCCATTAATAATTACATAATTTATATTTTAATATTGATATTTATTAGAAGAAAATTTTTTTAAAAAACTTTACCTAATTTAATAATTATAATTTATATAGTATGTTATTTAAAAACATATATTCAATAATAAAATTTACTTATTTAGTTATTTATTAATATTTATTGTTGATAATAACTAAAGTATAGTTTTATCCAATTTTAAAAAGTTGATAAATTTTACTCAAATACAAAAATTTTATTTCAATTAAAAATTTTACTTATTAATACACATTTATTAAGATTATTACTTGTTTTTATATAATTGATTTTAATATTTATATATAACTATTATAATCTAAAACTATATATTTTTGTTAATGTTAAATGGATAGGTATTCATTATTTTTTTTGAAAAAAATAATATTTATTATACTTTCTATAATTAATTTAATATATTATTCAAAAATATTATTTGAGAAATTCATCATTTAATAATGAATACCTATCTTTAGACATTTTTACCATTTAAAAAAATAAAACTATTACAACGCATATCACACTCACCTTTTTCTTCAATTAATTCATAACTCAACCCGACCATCTATTCAAACCAACTTAAATATCAACCCAAATTCCATGTTCGGAGATATTGTTACCTTTAAATTAAAAAATATCATTAAATCGTAAAACTCTTAAAGAATACGATTGAATAGTGAATAGTGCATGACAAATCAATTAAATAGGTTTTCTCATTAACTCCTTTCATTCATGAGAAAACACCCTATTATTTAAAGATCTAATTGATGAGAGTGGTAATCAGCTTTGAAATTTTATGGTTGTTACCAAATTAGCACTTATTAAATACCTTCCAAGACAAATTTAAAATTTTAGTAATTAATAAATGCTATTATTAAGACATCTCTACTTACTCATCGGGTCTTATAACTAATATTGGTTACAATATCTTATAGCCGAATTATTTTTTATTGTAATAATAAAAAAACATTTCGATTAAATTGACTTATTCTTCATTTTTTTATTATTCATCATAAACCACCGTTTCTTTTTTCTTAATGTCATAAAGATCGTAGCTATTGTTATATATAAATTTTTATTATTACATCCAAGCCGAAACTATGGCAAGAATTCTGTATCTTCTTTTTCTGTTTCCTTGAGCAGAGATATATTTATTCTTGTCAATTCACACAATCATATTCCAGTAAAAACGTACTCTCAAACAATACGTGATTAACATAATCTTATAGATGGCTTTCATAGGATTTACGAAATATTTTTTGAGGGTTAGAAGTTTCCAAATAAGGTAGCTAATGGAGTATGATCCATGACACTATATACTTTTCCTTTATTTGATTTTGAAAGGTCTATTGTTAGAAAATCAATTTGACGCTATCCACGTTACAAAATATATAAGGGGGGGGGTCGACGAGAGGTGGCCTATGCCACTTGTCTTGTAGCAGCGCAAAAAAGAGGTGCACGTCTGAAGTACACATGCTGTGGGGCCTCCCCTTAAGTGGCCAACTAGACATTGTGCACTTATAAGAGCTGACCTGAAGGACTAATTTACCCCTCTTCGGTCTTTTACCTGCTTTACGGCGGACCTGAAGAGATAAGGACCAGTTTGACGCTATCCTCTACCTACATGAAATGACAATATTGCCACACACCAATTTCTTCTTATTAGAGTTTTTTTCTCTAAATATCATTGTTGAACAAGATGTGCATCATGGGTATCGAGTTATGTTCCTTATGTTCTTAATATTAATTACTATAAAAATTATTTCGTACAAAATTAGCATTAGTAGAAAAAGTTTGTAAGTATAGTTGTAATACTCAATAATATTTTACACGATAATACACATTAAAATATATAAAACACAAAATTTAATATTTTAAATAAATAATTATAATTATGTCAATATTTAGTGAGATTTAAGAACTAAATATTTATAAAATCTTACACATAGATATAAGCTATGTAAGTTAAAAATTAGACTAGACCAGCCAGTCAACCCAATATATCGAGTAGCAAATATCATCTGATTCGATTCAGCGTGTTATACTAAAACCATACTTTTTAATTTGATTTTCCCTAAATTATAATATTTTATGATTATTTTGATTTTAACATGATGTTTTTGTGAGTTGAGAAAAATATAAATTAATGTGAGACTAATAGAGTGCCTTAAGTTAAAAACAAAACATGTTGCCTAAGTACATGATACTAAATCAGTAGGCTATTATATTTTTCTGACAATGTAAATTATTTTAAACTTATTAATATAGTAAAATAATACTTAATATGGCATGATGTATTAAATTTGGTTCGACCTGGTTAAACCCAGTGCACAATGTACAAGTAACATGAATTGAGTATATATATATAAGATGTATATGATTGGTTTTGAGAACGATGTGGGACTAAGTTAAAAACGAAACATGTTGCCCACATATATGAGACTAAATTAGTAAATTATATTATATTTTTTAATAATATAAATTATTTTAAACTTATTAATATAGTAGAATAATACTTAATGTGGTATAATGTGTTAAATCCGGTTCAACCCAGTTAAACCTAGGGTACTGCATACAAGTAAAAAATTTAAATTGGCCGTAGTTGGTAGATTACTAATAGTTCAACCTAAATCAAATTATTTTCCCCCTATTAATTATACTTTCTACACATTTCAACATTTAGCAACCAACAAATATGTAACTAATTAGCTTTGGTAAAATTTTTTAATATGATAAATTGGAAAAAAATTCATATATATTATTATTGAAGATTCTTATTTTTACAAATACACACATAAAAAATAGGCTTTATTCGCAAATACACAATGTAAAACATCTTAACTCGTGCTACATGATGCAATACAATTAGCTAGTCAGACATAAGGCACAAAATTATGCTAATAATTAAGAACCCATTATTACAAACACTTTTTTTGTTGGGTTCATTTCATATCGGTTGTAGATTATGTTAGTGAGTTGTATATAAGTTAATGAGAAAGTCTTGCTCTTTGAGTTGATTTTTGGATTAAAAGAGGCCTGTGACATAAATCTTTTTGAGGGCCCAAAAGGCCTAACAGTAGTATTAAAGCCTGGTTAGGGGCCTAAAGAGTTTAAAGGGCCCAAGAAGTGGTATCGGAATCAAGAAGGTGGTATCAAAACTTGGTTGGGGACCAAAGGGTTCAAGAAAGTGATACCAATGGGCTCAATAAAGTGATACTGGTTGGGGACCCAAAGGGCTCAAGAAAGTGATATTGGTTGGGGACCCAAAGGGCTCAAGAAAATGGTATTAGAGCCAAAAAGTAGTATTAGAGCCGGGTTTGTTTAAGTCGGTTGGGGGCCCAGAGGGCCCAAGAAGTAGTATCAGAATCAAGAAGTGGTATCAAAGAAAGTATCAAAACTTGGTTGGGGACCCAAAGGGCTCAAAAAGTGGTATTAGAGCTAAAAAGTAGTATTAGAGCCAAGTTTGTTTAAGTCGGTTGGCGGCCCAAAGGCCCCAAAAAGTGGTATCAGAATCAAGAAGTGGTATCAAAGAAGGTATTAAAACTTGGTTGGGGACCCAAAGGACTCAAGAAAGTGATATTGGTTGGGGAACTAAAAGGCTCAAGAAAGTGGTATTAGAGCTAATGCAGGTGGGTGCCGTGGACTAACAGTAGTATCAAAACTTTGTTGGGGGCCCAAAAAATCTAAGAACTAAGAAGTGGGGTATTAGAGCTAGGAAATGGTATCAGAGTCGGGTTTTCCTATGCCAATTATTGTTATTTCCTTTATAGAGTCCACTTAATAATTTGAAGAAAATTTGCCAAGTGGGTGCTTTCTGATGAAAGTGTGAGATTGTCTAACGATAATTTTTTGTGGTCACCCTATGTGTGAAGGTATTGTTTCGAGGTCGCGTGAAGGGATTATTTTAGGATCGCCTTATATGTGAAGATGAATCGTTGAATTTATTCTATATTAATCGTAATGATATTGGTGAATTGTATATAAACTAATAAGAAAATATTATTGATTAAGTTAACTTTTAGATTAAAAAATATCAATTAATTTTTAAATTAATAGAGACCACTTATACTTATTATAAGTCATTTTTAAAGACTTAAGAACTAACAATAATATCAGAGTTTGGCCGGGCCCCGAAGGGCCAAGATTTTTTCATTTTTAATGTTTTTTACAAGTACGTCTAAAAACGTCTTTTAAGTCAATTGCGTGTAGTAGATTCGGTCGGACCCACTCATCCCCGACCGCGACGAGTCCAGCCGCGGGGCCCACAAGCCTCCATTTAACCGCAAAATGCCGATGTCAAAACCGTCATTTGAGCACAATCCCACGAGGGGCCGTTCGCGTAGATTTGTTCAAAAAGCGCGGGTAATTCAACAAACATAATCTGCACACATCCGAACCATCTAAAAAAATTACGCTTTTTTTTTCTACTACGCTTTTTTGCAGACCAAGATTTTGAAGAACAGGAAGAGCGAGGAGAAAGATAGAAGAAGAAGAAGGCCAGGGGAGGGAGGGGAGAAGAAAAAGGTGAGAGGCACAATAATTGGCATCAAATGCACCCTATCTTGGGATTCGCACTTTTGTTGAATTCCAAGATCTGCACCTCTCTTTTTTCCTTATCGGAACATTTTCTTGCTTTTATAATCTTTTTTACGGGTGCGTAAAAACGAAGAACAGAGGTTTTTGGCGGATCAGTTTTTCTCTTTTTGTATTGGGGGGCAGAGTAAGGGAAGCAGAATTGCAGAGGTAGGGGGGCGGGTGAGGGCGGGGCGCCCGGCCCAACCAGTGGCGAGCCGGCACCTGCTTCTGAGGCTTCTGACTCCAAAGGTTTCAGAGGGCTGGGAAAAGGTGAGTTCTTTACTTTTCTTTTGGAGCTATTTATTGGCTTTGGTTTGCCATTTTTTGCTCTTGGGTCTTTGCTTTTCTTTTTCCCCGGATTGTCTGGGGAGTGTTTGGTGTATGATTTTGAGAAAATTGTTCTTTTGGATTTGTTGGGAGAGTGATTTTCGATGCTTGCAGAAGTTGCTTCTTTTGGGTGGTTGAACTCGATGGTTCATTTTTGGGTCATAGCTTTTTCTGCACTTTTTTAAGTGAAAGGCTATAGTTCTTTATAAGCTTTGAAGTAGGAATTAGGGTGAATTAGGAAACTTTATGGAAGGGCTAGAATGTTCACTTTATAGTAGTTTCGTTTTGAGGGCATGCCCTAAATTTGTTACTTTTTTCTTTTTAAATGCCAGATGTTCTTGGCTTCACTACATCAAAGAATTTGCGGAAACTGATTCTAAAAAGTCGTCAAATTTAGATGAGTTGTGGGTTGTATAGTTCTACACAACTGACTCGGGGGCGTTTCTTTTCTGGAGTGCTGCAGGGTTTATCGTTTTGCAGATCAATGATGTGAGGATTTTTACATTCTAGCTCGAAGATGGCGACCAATTCTAACATGAGTTTTCACCACGGACCTGTTCCGGCATCCGCATTTAACCGCCATGCTATGGCAGTTCAATCTGGTGCGGTTGACAATTCTACGTCGATTAACCATGCGGGGAGCTCCAGCGGGATGAGTGGCACCTCTGGTATGACTGTCCCGGATAATTCTTGAGTCATGAGTAACTCGACAGATGTGATTCGGTTGTATGTCCAAACATTAGTTCTCTTGTTGATATATTTTTGGGGCCAAACATGATACAGGACTGGCTGTTGATTGGTCCCTTGAAGAACAAACCAAGCTTGAAGAAGGACTTCTCAAGTAGGTGGTCTCTAACTTAGTTTTGTTTTTAGGTTGTTTTCTTACTTACCTTTGTCTAGAACGCATCCCTAAAATTTATCCCAGTTCTGACACCAGCTACGTGGTCAGTGATATGGCTGACATGAGTTGTTGCCATGTCCCGATTTTGATGAAACACTAGTCGGATTTCATCATTGCCATTAGCAGATTGTACCCAAACGTTGACTGTATTAGAACTGTAAATATATTGATGAAGTAAATACTATTATGAAGTACATCTGGATCTAACAGATGAGACTTCTTGTAATGATTCTTCATGCAATCTCCGAACATTTAAGAGTAAATATTCTCTTCACTGTTTGTTAAGTTACTTATTCCATGTACTGTAGATATGCCAATGAGCCAAGTATTACGAGGTACATCAAGATTGCTGCTACAATTCAGAATAAAACTGTGAGGGATGTTGCTCTACGGTGTAGATGGATGACGGTAGGATATCTGTTAAATTAAAGAATTTTATAACCATTACGTGTGGTAGCAATATTTGTGCCTTTCTTGTTTGCTGTTGTTGCTAGTGGACAGTCAAGGGCTTCTTGAAGAGGTGGTCATAGAATATTTGGTTGCTATTCCAAGTAAGGGTAAATCTAAGTGTCTTGAGAGTGAAATCTTACTTGGGAGAAGAGTGAACTGAACCAATCCTAGCCAGTGGTTGAAAGTAGATGATATTGGTGGTAGGGGAAAGGGAGGGGGCGAGATGTAGATGTGCTTTGGCTGTTGTTTCAGGAGATCGAACATCAAAATCACATAAGCAAGTGCGGCAATGCAATAGTTCTGTGATAGTTGCAGAATTGGTATTCTCTTCATCAACAATGGTACTCTAGGGCCCTAGGCAAATATACCTCTTGAGACAAAAAGTAGTTTTGATGCTTACAGTGCCTCTATTTTTCTTGTGTGAATTTTCTGAAAGTTCAAAATATGATTATTTAAGAGAACATATGGCCTTTACAAGAATAACTTGTGGGCTTGTTCGTGCATTTTGTGAATGTTTTCTTTCCCAAAATTAAAAAAAATGATACAGGTGACGGGTGGTGAGTCTTATATACTATTGTTAAAAAAGCATTGAGTTTTGACTTAATATGAATGAAACCACTATCCCTGCTTTTGGTTGTTTATATCTAGTGGCTGAACCTCTTGTAAGATAATGATAGATTTTGTAGTTGGGATATTTCTGGAGATGGTACTAGAAAAGTTTTTTTTTGTAATCACATGAATAATTAGAATATGTCTGGATGATATTTTCGTTAATGTTTGAACTAATTCAGAAGAAGGAAAATGGGAAACGCCGTAAACTTGAAGAGCACTATGGCGGCAAGAAGTTGAAGGACAGAAAGGTAACCACTCAATCATTTTCCTTTATTTTTAAGCTATTTAATTATTGGTTCGGCCTCATATAAGAAACTTGGAGTTTGTTGACTAGAACTATACAACTATTAGAGATAGACACTAAGAGCTGATACACTGTGCAGTTGTAGTGCATTTTTGTTGACTTGGTTATTCCTGAAATTTCAAATTGGCTTCTTTACGTAACAACCAAATTTCTGTTTTTTAATTTCTTTGTTGTATTTAACTCCCGTTGTTTGTTTTTCGTTTTGACTAATTCGAATGAAATTCTGCCAAAGCAAATGAATGTGTTGCATCCATTTGGTATACATGTGAATACCTTGTTCAGAGTCTATTTCAGACCTTTGTAAAATGAATGTGTAGTGTCCAGTTAGTATGTGAGATATCCTTGTACAGATTCTATGAAAGACCTTCCTCTAAAAGTGCTTATTTTCAGGACAAATTTTTGGATTCTTCAAGTGCAAATTTTATTCCCCCACCTCAACTATTAAACGTGAATGCATATCCCTATATGATGCCTCCTTCTGGACATGGTGATTGCTTGTCAACTGAAGGTTTGTTGGCTATTGTACGTATTTTTTAATAAAGGACATGTTTGAAATATGTACCTTGTTTTAACATTTTGTTCAGAATGTTCATTCGTTGTTTAGTATGGGCCTTGATAATAATTCAGATTAACAAGTGTGAAATTTCACTAGTGTTACAATTAATAGAAGCTCTGAGAATAAAAAGCTCTATTATAATTTGAGGATTTGGATAATGTTTTTGCTTTTATCTATGGATGAATCTTTTTCTTAGCTGTGTTGATCTAGCCATAAGGAAGTGCCCTATGCAGAACCATCTATCTGTACTTAGGCTAATGTAGTTACTTTCTACACATTGTCTTTTATTTTATCATACTGTGAGAGTGGTCTGCTTCACAATTGAAGAATTTATCTCTTTTGTTAGTTATGCCTGTCAGTAGTGTCACAAAGCATCTTTTGGAAGAAAATGCTCAAGTTTTTAGCGAAATCACAGCCAATCTTGCTGCCTTTAGGGTGAGTTTATCTAAATAAGATAGATCTTTACCTTTTACTTTATTTTCCTAAGAGTACCGTCCTTAAACTTATATGACTAGACATTTTTGCTCATGTTTTAAACACATTATCTTAAACAACTTCTTTTATTCAAAATTGCTTGAAATATTCTATGTTTCTTCACTTAAAGGTTTCTTTCTTCGTGTCTTTGCATGTGCCTTTTCTCATAGCAAAGAGACATAATAAAGTATAAGTTTTATGGTGGTATGTACAGGTGTTGGAAAACATTGACCTGCTTCATCGTGCTAGGAACAATATCACAGCCATTTTGAATGAGTATGTCTTATGCCTGGCATTGATTTTGGTATAGGTAATTATTATTATTGTCTTAGTTCATTTGTATTTTCACAGGATGAGAGAGATGCCTGGGATCATGAGCAGGATGCAACCATTACCTGTGTCAGTTAATGAACATCTTGCCAATTGCCTTCTTCCTAATCCATCTCAAGTATGTTTACATACATGTCGCAAACAGTAGATTGTAGGAGACTTAAACCAGTGTTTAAGGTTTTGACATATACTTATATTTTTCCTTGTTCTAGGGATTGATGTTCAGTGGAGCTAGTGGGGGGTATTCGAACATTCAGTTGAAGCAAGAACTGATATGACTTCCATGGTTATGGTATAGTCTTCCAATCCTCCTAGACAATAGTCTAGTCTGTACACATTATGAAGCTGATTGAAGCTTTCATCCTTCTTGTGCACCACGTCATACTAAGAGAAATTCATTGTAAAGATCCCATTTGAGAATTGAGGCTAGAGAAAGGCAAAAGCACCAAAAAAAGGATAAAAAAGAGGAATCTGATACTGATATTCAGCACCCTGTTAATAAGAAAAGCTGCCCGTTTTCTATAAGGCTTCAATTAGATTACCATCCCAGGTATGTAATCTATAGTCTTGAGGTGGGCAGCCCATTTATAGTATATTAGAGGGCGAATGATTTTTGGGAATTTTAATTGAGTTCTCATTTTAATGTTTGTATCTTATCTCACCATTTGTTCTCTGTACGTAAATCCTGGAAACAACTGAATTGTTCACATAACGAGTTCTTGTACAGTGTTTTCAAAAGATTTTATTTGTTCTCAACTTCAGACACAAGATCAAGCTAGCATGGCCCCTTTCTCATAAGCTGGTTGTCTGGTTTGTGATAAATACTCTTGCTTGATGTAACTTGTTTTGGCTTCTGTCAGTTGTTATTCATATAGCTGCCTGACTGTTCTTTTCTCTTCCTTATATAAAAAGAAAATGCTGTTGCTCTGTCTTGTGGTCCACTGGTTTGTGTCAATTTTCGGACAACTCTTGCATCCTTGTCTCCTCTGAGTTGATCCAAAACGAAAATTCAGCTGCTAAATGGCTTAATGTTTTTCTTTTTCTTTTTCTAATTGTTTTTATTTTTATTTTTATGTTGAATCAATGGCGTAAAGTTTTTTAGTGTGCTAATAGATTAATACAGCCGCTTGTATTTCTCCATGGATCTGACTGTTGATATTGTGAAACCTGAAGGATCTTGTAATAAAACTAATATAAATGACGTGTGAATTTTAAAATTGTCAATTTTATCAAAACTACCAATATTAATTATATATTAAAAAAATATAATATTGAGTTAATTATTTTTGTCTAAATTAAATATAATTACATTTAAGTAGAGTATAAAATAATTATAATTAGTTTTAAGTAAGTCACTAATGTGCTCTTCGGTATATAATTAATTTCTCTTGTATAAAAAAATGAAAAAAAATTGGGCATGCATGAGTGACCCCATTTAAAGGTAATTATGATTAATTCATACCCAAAACACATTGAATATGTCCTAATTTTTTTGTCAAATATATTAGATACAAACTAATTTTTAGTGAGTTCACTATTTAAAAAAATTATGTTATTTATATTTCTTTTATGGCAAATGGACCCAGACAGTATAAAAATACTGCTAGGCAAATATTAAGAGTAGATAAAAAATAAATTTATAGAAGTTTTATTTGTCATATTCTTATTTGAATTTAGCATTTAGTGTCGATAAAATATGGTTACATAGAGTTTAAAAAAATGTCATGGTGGGAGCCTAGGTAGTTTTGTTTGACATGTTCCACGTGATTACAAAAATAAAATAAATCATTCTTATTAATAAAGAGGAGAACTTAATACTAATTTATTTTTATTAATAAAGAGAAATTATAATACTATCTTGTAATTAAAAGTAGGATTTGAACCAACATAACTTTACTTAAATTTTTTACATTATATAATAAAAAATATTAAAAATATCACCCATTATATAGAGTCTGGATTTGAACCTACCTAACTTCAATTTCAAACTTAATAGTATTAAGATTCAATTTATTTATTTTGAAAAAAATATAATAAAAAAATTAAATTATTATAATTTATCTTCTTATTTAATTAAAATATGTATATTTATAGTCAATTAAAATTTATTTTTAAAATATTAAAGCATAATTTATCTCATTATTTAATTAAAATTTACATATAAAATTAAAATTTATTTGTATTACAAATTGTGCATGACACGTGCTTAGTTTTATTTAAGGTTAGAGAATAGGTGGCTATGTGATTTATAGAGTAAAATGATCAAATTAAACATTACAATTTTTGTTTATTTATAATTTGTAAATAAATATAAAAATTAAAAAATAACCAATAAAGTCTATCTGAACGAGTGGCCCCAGAATTAGTTAACACGTAACTTTTTTTACCCACTTAAAAACGTGGATTTAGGAACACCAAAGTACAGCTACGGGCAACCGACGCACGGCGACCGGCCTTCCGATCCGCCACCGCTGCCGGCTCCCGCTGTCCGTTCGCCGGACATCCCCTCTCCGGAGAGATCCGTACACACTTCCATCGCAGGATACCCTGCGGGCGCCGCCTTGTTTGCGCTGGTACAAATCGTTCTTTGTTGTCGAATTCTCCGATTGGCAAGTAGGACAACCAACGGGGGGATGATGTGTATTTCTTGCTTCTTTTCTGCTTTCTTCGTACCATCTTTTTAGTTTCAGATTTTTTTTTGTTGATTTTTTAATTTGCATAATCGGTGAATAATTTGTTTGTGAAGGGAATGTTTATTTTTATAATCATGTTACCATGGAGTGTGTGTTTATAGTGTTTGAATGTGTATGTGTATACTGGTTCAAGCGAGTGCAGTAATCAAGCTGACGCATTGTTGAAGGTGTGATCACTAATTACATTGGTCTATGTTTAGACTATGTAAAATTCAAGGACACAGAGTTGGATTTGTGATGAGTCTGTCTTTGTGCTTCTCATGTTTTGTATTTTAGTTGGCGTAATTTTAAATATTACACTTGTTCGAATTCTGATTTGACATATGATCCCTAGTTGGCATGATTTGGAATTCTATCGAACGATTAGAGGGATTCTTGCTGTTGATTCTGATTTGCCAACCACGATGTTAGTCCACTCTCAGAAACATGGAAATGATTATGAACCATCTACGATGCCCATGCATGTAGGATATTTTTACACGGAAACATCCATGTGGTCTCTGATATATGATTCTGTGTTAGCAGTGTAAGATATATCATCTATAGTGTTGTCCTTCTAATGATTTGTATCTAGTCCGCTTGATTTGGTATATTACTTAAAATTTTAGCGAACCTTGAGAATGCTTATGATTTGCTAACAATGGTGTTAGTCCACGCTGACAGACCTGGAAATGGATATTAGGATACCATTTCTACATCTTTCATTCATATAGGATACTTTCAGACAGAAGCATCTATGTGGTCTCTGATGTACATTTTTGTTGACTTTCACAGCTGCATTGTTGGCATCATGGCTGAAGCTGGTAACTGCGATGATAGGAAACGGAAGTTACCTCTGTGGATGTTAGGGGTAGCTGCTGCTGACCAAGTAAGAAAGTCTGCAAAGGAAGACCGGATCCATCTTTCCTTGGACAAGGATGTCACTAATGAGGCTGAAGATGCTAACTCTTTATGGCCCAGGCCAAGGATGACAGATAAAATAGAGGGGGATATGGACCTTAAAAACTCTACAAGTAATTGCGAACCACCCAAGAAAGCCAAGAGAAGAAGACAAAGCATGAGAGCCAGCTGTGAATATCAGTCTTCTGAAAATGAATTTATTGAACCTTTGAGTGTGAAGGGGCAGAAAGCTGACTGTAAGTCACATCATCTTGCAAACGAAAGTTCGAGGAGATTTGAGAAAGTAGATATCACAGACAAGGAGGAAGATTCAGAAATTGACAATGAATACTTTGATACTCAAGAGACACGAGGACGATCCAGGAAGCTAGACAGAAGTAATATGAAGGCTGATAAGAGAAGAAATAATGCCAAAAATAGGCAAAAAAACTCAAGAAGAATCACTCATAAAGCACCAAAAGCAAAAACCAAAGATTATGAAAATTGTGAAAGTATGAAGAGCCAATCTTCTTGCGGAGAAGACTTTGACAGTGAGATCGAGTTATCCTTGGATGACCTTATGCATCTGGCTCAAGAGGTATGCCGCCTTTTGATGCTTTTTAGTTGTGCGATGTTCCATTATTTGGTTCACTAGCTTTGCAGTTTGGTCAAGTTGGTACTTTGATGAAAATGATGAGGTTGAAGTTTGCGATTTTCCAACTGAATAGATAGGTTATGAAGGGGAGAATAGTTGTAGCATGATACTTTAGGTTTGCTAAATGATCCTACATGGAAACTAATATAAAACTAAGCATATTTAGGTCGAAGAAGAGGTATGTTTCCTGGTTGTTGAGTTGGATTTTTTGGACACTTGTTTATTAGGCTTATTCCAATTTATTGGATGGGAGAAAATTAGCCCCAAGTCTGATGTTTTTTTATTTTTGTGTGTCTTGCTTAAAATGCAGCATGTAAAACGGGATAGGGAGAAAGAAAATCAAAAGGCCGTAGTGGAGAAACCCACATCGAAGGCCCAGTGTCTCAGTACACTAGTAGTTTCTGAAAATAACGACTGTGATCTTCTGGCCAGTGGCAGTGCGTGGAGAGTATCAAAATGCAGTTCCTCAGCAATGGCTTCAAATTACTATGACATCGGAGAAGAAACTGGAAAGTCCCTTGATGGCAGTGTCTTGCCTATGGGCAATAGAACTGGCGATCCAAAGGTTGATTTGTTGGATGTTTTTTTAGGACCCTTGATTCGAAAGCCTCAAAACGAGGTAAAAAAAGTGGAGCCAGTCTTGGACGGTGTTATTTTGGGTGGTGACGACAAAAGACAATTGATGACGAATACTTTGATGGGAAATGAGGCGCTCGTGATGAAGAAAAAGAGCAGTCTTAGAGACAAGGTGGACATGTTTCTCGGATAAGGTTCGTGGTCTTTATATTTGAAGTTGCACTGTATACATATACATATGTAGCTACAGATGTATTCGCCCATAATCATGAAAGGTAACTTATTACTTGCTGGCTGAAATATTTGAATTAGTACAAAGCGATATATTTTCCTTCTTACTTTTCAAATTACATATATGTATGCAGCACACAGTACTTTAAATGTGCATATGTATGCATGTACATATGTATATGAATTTGTATATGTGAGTATTTGTTATCTAAGAAATCTCGGAAGGCCGACTTTATGACCATATTTTTTGACATCTTCTTGCACTTGCTTCCTGTACTCTCCAAAGGTAAAGGCCCTATAAAGAGAAGGTTGTGTGCAACCGTATATCATGGTGTCGTACGACGGACAAAGAAAGTAGGCAATGGAATATCTTTCCATCTTTCTGTTCACCATCACCTTGTGCTCCACGCTCTTGTATAACCCATTGCTGTATGCCTGCAGGGTGATGAACCATGTAATATTAGTCGTCTGATAGAAAATGAGTGGACTTCATGCAGCGCAAAAAGATTGTTGAAAGGGATCATTTTCTTGTTTGATCCGATCGACTATCCAAGGGAACTAGATGTGTGAGTTCGGCCTGATGACGACATGCAATGCGGGGTGGGTTCTTTGTTTAGTGGTGGAAATCGTTGCCGACGAGAGGGATGGTTGCTTCGATTCTGGCCCGCAGACCCTGGCCGTCCCATTTTATCAAAGCTGATGGGATCCACACGATGTATTCTCTCAATGTATTTTGTTTTCATCTGTTTGTCGATAGCTGTGATTAGGTCGGATTGAGTACTCGTCGAACCCCAATCTGACCCCAACCCCGACCAGACTTTAAATTAGGTTTAATATTTATATAATCAGGTTTAATTTTATGATATTAGCTACCCATTTTATAATGGTTAGGTTTAATTTTTGATATTGGGTACTCAGTACTCGATTTTAATTATATAATTTTTTTATAAAAATTATTTAATATAATTTAAATTTTATAATAGAGATATATGCATTTATATGTAAAATAAACATGTTTTTATTTTTTTATATTAGCCTATTTAATCTCTTTATTTTTTAGATAATTATTTTTAATTTGATTTTTTATTATACTATTTAATTTAATTTTTTATAATATAACTGGATTTTAAATAATTGGTTCTGAAATTGCTAAAACGGGTTTGGGTTCACGTAGTAAAATTTTAAATGATAAATAATCAGGTCTGATATATAAATTTAAGGTGATTAATAAGTTTAGTAAGAGCCCGCCTCAAATTGTGGTGACCCAAAATGGATGTCCACAACCTGCAGCTATATAATTCTTTCGGGCCTTTGAAGGCAAATTCTAGCTCTATTTTAGCTTTCGGGTCTATGGAAGTAAGTGGTGAGAATGTGTTTCTAAAACCGTTTCTTGGTGTACGTACATTATGAAGGGAAATGGTTTAACTTCTGCTAACCTTATCAATGAAAAGCATGATTATGTTATTTGTTGTCGACGTTATGCATTACTTTCTTTTGAAACGTCTACTTTTTGAATTGGAATTTACTGAGCACTTCATAATTCTCCATGTAGTTACCTGGAAGAGGTCGCCAATATTGACTAAAAGGGCTCTGGGGTTGGGTCTTACGGCGATCCAACTGGAATCTTTCATCAACTGCAGCCCGCCGACCTGATCTTGATGGAGAATTGTAAGAAAGTCACTGTCTGTGTGGGGCACTAAACCATAAACCTCCGGCGAGAGGGTGCAAGGTGGGTATCTGTTAAGCCGCAGAAAGCAAGTGTTTTCATTGCAGTTTTCGTCAAAAAACTGCTTCGGCTCGAGCAAGTTCTCTGCCAGAACTCCCGCAAGCAATCTAGCCAGTTTTGACATGGCTGTTGCAAACTTCTCCATCACTTCTCTGAAGGGAAAAAGGCCACAATTCTAATGTCAGTTAGGCAGTGACGACACTAATGTGGTATTCTTTCTGTGCAAATAGTTTATTCCTCGGCTTTGACTGAATAAACTGGCAAAAAAGACGGATAAAAATAGGCAGACTGTTTGTTTAGCTAATACTTTACATTACTTTGGCTCTTATGGCCGCTGTTTTTGTAGTGATGTTAAGCCAAATAAACAGGGAGAAGAGGATTGTTTGTATGATTAGAAATCAGTTAAGAATCATACTCTATGATGAAAGGGAGACAAAGTAGTGTGAAACCTGTGACTTCGCCTTTCACACACAATAGGTGAAGTGAAAGCCTTGGCCGTAGAAGTCAGTGCAAGTGAGATCGCACTAGTGGCGAGATTTGTCATGGGTGATTCTGGTGTCATTGGCTAATGACAAAATGAAACCATGGCCAGTCGGGCCATCAGTTTTTCTATCAGAATTTTAGATGGGAACCGAGAAAGCTTATTAAAAAATTGCAGAGATTCCCCGTTCAAGCATCTCACCTCGTGGAATCAAACTCCCCATAGCAACAGGAGCCTTGCTCTGATATCATGGATAGAGGAATATGGAAGGCCTCAGACCACGAGAACTGCTTTAGAACAGTGGCCGTCTGTGTTCCCCACCTGTAAGAGTCATTCAAGAGCTTGCAACTTACCTTCTTCTCAAATGGCAGTTCAAACGCTTTAAACTGCTCTCTCTTCATCTCCTCCAGCAGCTCGGGACTTATGCCATGATTTAGAACCTGGAAGAAGCCCCACTCAGAGGCGGCCTTCACAATCTTGGCCATGCATGCTTGCCTCCCTGCCCTGTCACGTCCCCAGAGAGGTCCTAGGTCTATTACAGGGAGCTCACACTCACCTACTTGGTTTTCCAGGTGGTCATTCTCACAACAATCTTTGAACAGATTGCAGAAACGTTCTGCAAATGGTGGGTCGATCTCCCTTTTAGGATCCAACATCGTTCTGATATGTTTTTTGAACTTGACAAGGATAAGGAGAGGAAAGAAAAGCAAAGAAAACGAAGTAAGGGGAGGAGTGTAGAGAATGGAGTGTATCAAGCTTGAGAAGGGGAAGGTGTGCTTATATGGAGGTCTAGAGTGGCAGGCCTCTTGCAAATAGTGCAAAGCAAAGGACACATTTCGCAGCTAGAAAGAGCACAAGCAGAAACGAACAGGGGCTTAGCACTGACATTATGACAAATGTCTTCAAGAGAGCGGCTGTACATTGCTTTGTCTTTTATCAAACAAAGTCAACAAAGATCTGATATAGTCTTATGGAAGGAAAACAGAACTAAACATATTTTAAGCTAATGGGACAGCTTCAAATAAAGGTTGTTCAGATACGCTTCCTCATGACCCTTGCACTCAATACCACATAATTGAATCCCCTTCGGCTTGTAGTTACAGTTTTGTACCTTCTAATTACATGTGTAATCCTGAAAAAATCTGATGCGAGGAATTCAAGATGTTGGACAGTGTACAAAAAGATGGAATTTTATATTTGAACATACTGTTTGAGAAATGGCCAGAAGTACATTAAGTCATGACTTCCATGGAATCATGTTCTTTGCAGATTGTGGTTCAATGCATGAGCATCGCCGGAAAACGGCTTATTGTTCTGGTAAATGTCACATTGCGACTTTTAGTATGGTTTGAGTGTACAAAAATCTGAGAAGCACGTGGGTAGGAAGACAGGAAGCCTTCAAAAACGCAACTACCGGCACAAGGTAATTTATATTTAGTGTTACAGGATATGATTTATAAGGAAACTAATTTTTTTATTGTTTATGTCGTATTGACAGAATCAGATGCTTGGAATGGTTTGTTGTTGGTTCCTACTAAATTAATCATTTAACTAGCTTCTATTCTCTTGCAAATACTAAACAATCTCTAGCCTCTCTTAGAAAGTTCATGTTCATGCATGGTTGGAATCGTTCCCGTTCACGAGAACTTGTTTATGTTTCTTTTCTAATGGGGAAAGTGATGCGCTCTGCTCACCATTATGTGGAGAAGATGGAGACAGTTTTCGTGATTAGGGAAAGGAAGACAAAACGGGTCATGTTGCTTCTAATTGGCCGTTGGCAAACAATTGAGTATTCGAGCTACCTTGTAGTTGGAGCAATTGAAGTTTGTCTCCATGGTAGAAAGAGGAGAGGTTAGTGGCCTGCTTGATTGGACATTTGCTTATTTTTTTCTGGTTCAACTTTTTCAGGAAGAAGATCAACGCAAATGACCCTAAAAAATAGAAGACAAATTTATTTTTTATTCTTTTAGTTCTGGACGGTGAACACACACTCAACTGACACAAAAATATTTTTAAGGAAATTGGTAAAATCAACCTCTCTCTATCTTGGCATTTGACGTTTCATATATATCTTTTAGTGCAGTGACAAACCTACAACAGATCACATTCGAGAAATGTGTTGTCAAAGTAATCATAAGTTGAGAGGATTGATCGACAATTAATTGCATGACCCGCCCCCCCGCTATCAGTCAAGCCAGGAGTCCAAGACGTTGTCCCCTGTGTCAATATACAAATGAGAGCTAAAGAATGGTAACTACTGATTTCTAATGGCCTTCTTTTATCAGCCGGCCTTTCATGAGTTTCATCGTTAACCATAATTAGTTTATTGCACTGTTAGAGTAGAAAGAAGATCAGCAGTTGAAGTTGCCAGTTTATCAAGCTAATGTAATTATTATAAATTGTCGTTGCTGCAACCTTCTTGGCGCCCAGATTCTGATTATGATAAATTGTTTCGCACTGTGACCAGAACAGTTTGAAGCACATGCATTTTTGGAAGAGATTTGCAGGGTGACTGACGGATGAGCATTATCTTGCCGCAGAGAAAAGCAGCTGCAAGTGGCTTCTCCAATGATCAAGATGAACAAATGTGGTTGGTTGTTATTGATTTGAATATCATATGGACCCAATCAAACCATAACGTCAGAGTCAGATTGGTCCATTTCAAACAGTGACAATAATGTGGAAGCAAGCATGAAAGAGCGAAGCAAATTAATTGCTCATAGCCACGGACTACACAAATCACATATATCTTATATAAGGGGACAAGCCACTTGCGAAGAAGATAGTCGTAGAGCGCCAAACCAAGGTAAATAAAAATACTAGCTTCTAATTATTTTGAGCCACTTTCAACATACTCGACGTTGGTGAAGTATCGGTGATTCGCACGTCAGAATTTTTGTTGCTTTAGAAGTGGAAGTATGAGTTACATATCATTTTAGAACGTATGATATCCAAGTGCAAACGCAGAGGCCTGTTCTGTGTAAGAATGCATAGCTCCGAACATCAGTTGTGGGTAAGTAGGTAGAATCTGGAGAGTAGATAATGTTAGCGTGAAATATCTAAGTGGGGACTAAGTACTCGTCATATGCTGATTGTAATAGTTTTAAAAAATGTAATCGTTATCAACAAATGGTAGAAAAAGAAATGCGATACACATGCAAGAAACTATTATCCGCATACCCTAAATATCGGCTCGGTTCTGTCACTGATTAAAGGTTGGCATTTTTACCTTCCACTTTGGTTGTGTCGGACACAACCATACAACAACAAAGCACAAATCCGGCAAAGTTAAAATTTTTCTGTCCATTACGATTAAAATATACGTCATACGAAAATCTTCATCGTCTTTTCTCTGAAGGGCCGTACATTTAATGTTGTGAGGTCCTATCAAGTTTAACCAAGTCATCCATCTATTAAATACCCTTGTGATATTTTTATTATTCTAAAAAAATTACTTACAATTTTTTAGCTATCAAAACACGAATATTGACTATAAAATCTTACAATATATTATTTTTCTTCACATTTATACTGATGAGAACGACACCTTAATTTTTATCGAAATAGAATTTATTCTAACCATATATATATATATATAAACTTTGGTTTCTTATTTTGACCGGATGCAAATATCTAAATTTTATCCTTGTAAATATTTTTAGAGCCTAACCTGATGCTAAATAACAGTCTAAAATAATATTAGGCATGAATCAGACATGTCACATAACCAGGTTCCTAAGTTTTTCCCCTCTCTAGAAATATCCCATCAAAACAATTTTTCGGTCATTTTTTTCTTGAACATATTGCTCTCCATTTTGTCCAAAGCCAATGCTATCTAATTATTATTATTGTTCGCCGTCTGATTAAGGTAGAGCAATCGATAATGCCCGTCCAGTTTGTGGATTATTTTGCTCCCTATGACAAGTCGGAGCCCAAGTACATTCCAAAGCACACTTTCCGGGCCCAAACAATATGGGCCTTATCTCCTCCAAAGCCCAATAAAAGCCCTAAAAGTAGTGGCAGGAATCATAATATTAATGATAACCAGTGCCTTTTACAAAAAGAGTGTCATCTGCTATAAATCGTCTCTAGCCCTGTATCCCCAATCTCGCTTCTTCGTAGAAATTCCGGTACCTGTCCGGCTAAAACCCCTTCGACACCGGCCCGTCGCCGTCTTCCGAGGTAGTATCTCTCTCATCCACGCCCTGCTTTGCGGGAAAGGCGCCTCCTTTTTCCCCTCTGATGGTCTTTTTCCTGGATGTCACCCAATTCTTTGTATTTGGTCCAATTAGGGTTTGGGGGTTTTTGTAAGAAATGTTTGCGTTTTGGCTTGTTTGTGCAATTTGTGGTTCCTATAGAGCTGGCTGATTTTAGATTGGGTGGAGCTGATTGCTTGGGAATGATGGTGGTTGGGTCCTAGGTTTTACGTTAATTGTTTGAACTGCCGGCATGTTATTAGCTCTCTAGTTTAATGATGTAAAGTTTGCATTTTTTTTTGTTGTGCTTGGTTGTGTTGTTTGTTAATGGAGTAGTTTTAGATTGTCTTTTGATGATGGTTGGTTGCTTGGAGCACGGGGTTATGAAAAGGGTCTACTTGTTAATCAGGGAAGGGTATTTGTGCGCAGTGGATCTTCTTTGTTTGCTTTATTAGTAATTTCTTCTCTTTGCGGTCTGCAATGTCAAAATTGAATGAAAAAGTGGTTGTTTTTGGTTCTTGTAATAGGGATGGTTTACTTCATTACAACAGCAACTTGCATGTGCTTGTTTATGCTTGGCTGCATGAACTCGTTTCTCTTTGAAACCTACAGACAATACGTCAATGCAGCCCTTTATCGAGGTCTATCCTCTATACGATAGAATTTGTGGCCTATCCTCTATACTCTACAGGATGGTGTAATTGGTGTTTGTAACACCCATATTATATTGTCTGATGACGAATGAGTTTTATATGTTACCATGCATGTGAATTTTTCATTCTAATTCTCGGGAAATTTGATATAATTTTAGCTGTAAAAATTTCACAGATGAATCGAGAGAAGCTTATGAAGATGGCCGGTGCCGTCCGCACTGGTGGAAAGGGCAGCATGAGAAGGTTTTTTCTCTTCTTGTTTTTTTAATTAATACATAATAACTTTGGTTGTGACTGTAAGCTTGCCTGCATTTCACAGATATTGCCTTTTCCTTTTATATCAGTTTTATGACATTAATTCTTCAAAATTTTGTAATCCTTTTTAATTTGTATAACCCCATGGATGGTGCCATTGTTGCAATTTCCTGGTTTGTTGAAATGTTTTTTGGTTGACCAGAAAGAAGAAGGCAGTTCACAAGACAACAACGACAGATGACAAAAGATTTCAGAGCACTTTGAAAAGAATTGGAGTGAATGTAATTCCAGCCATTGAAGAGGTCAACATTTTTAAGGATGACATGGTTATCCAATTTCAAGCCCCTAAAGGTATGTCCTAAGACTTATTGGTTCCAACAATTTTTGTACCTTTTTCAACTTGGAAAGTTGCATTTGTTCAGGTTCTTTTGATAAAATTCTGACCTTTTTCTTTTGCTGTTTCAGTGCAAGCATCGATTGCAGCAAATACATGGGTCGTTAGTGGTGCTCCGCAGACAAAAAGTATTGTTTTCTGCTACGCAGTCGGATACTGTGCTCATTTTGGTCCTTGTCCTGTTTTGATTGTATAATATAGCTTAACATTTTTTTTGAAACATTCAGAACTTCAGGATATTCTCCCTGGTATTATCAATCAATTGGGTATGAAACTACTGGGCCCTTTTTGCAAAATAATGCTTATCCTTTGTATTGACTGAGATTAATTTTACTTGACTTCACTATTATATTTATGGTGAATGTACTTTTGCAGGACCTGATAATTTAGATAACTTGAGGAGGCTAGCTGAGCAATTTCAGAAACAAGCTCCAGGAGCCGCAGCTGCTGCTAGTGGTACACAAAAGGAGGAGGATGACGATGATGTTCCTGATCTTGTGCCGGGAGAAAACTTTGAAGAGACTGCAAACAAAGGCGAGGCTTCGTAGATAATTTTAAGCAGCCAAACTTTATTTCATAGCTTCCCTGCCTGATTTTATCTCATATTTCACTTCGTTCAGTGCTGCGTTTATATTGTTTCAATATATTTTGAAGCAGTTGTGAGCATTGTTATGTCGTGATTAGTTACGTAGACAATGGAGATGTGCTTTTTCCTAATACAGTTTGGATGTATTTGGAATTTTATATCTTAAATGAAGGGGCATATTTTTCTCCGTTTGTTATTGGTTGGTTGGATCCATGGTTGCGTGAATTTGAATCGGAATCAGAATGGGGTTTTTAGGGAGTCGGAATCGGAATCGAAATCGGGCTGAATCGGTCTAAATCGGTTATATACAAAAATTTGTCAACTCAGAAATACTTGAAATATATAATTATATAATTTTTTAATATAAATATATAAATTCAAGTATTTATATAATAATTATAAAGTTATGTAATTATGACAATATAACAGTAGAGTTATACCTAAAAGAATAAATAAGAACGTGCATGAAAGAATATACTTTTTATGTAATTTAAATAAGAGCAAACATGAAGAATATACTTTTTATAAGAACAAATCTGAAGAATATACTTTTTATGTAATGAACACAATTTCATATAATTATATAGCTAAAAGAGCATCATAATTTATCATCAGAATACCACAATGTCATAAGTATATACACAATGTTACGTAGTGCTTAATAATTAATCATCTAATTCATCATTTGAATCATCTTCGGAGTCCGAATTATTATCACCAATCGGAATAGTAACCAATCGGAATAGTAGAACTATCATCTGCATTAACACGAGACCCTGTGTAAAAGGAGGCATAGAACTCCCACTCATATGAAGTCCCTCAGGTTTAGGAGGTAAAGATAAATTATGTTGGGAGTCAATATATACATCAATATCAACATTTTGTCCACTAGGAAGAGGCGGCAAAGAAAAACCATCAGACTTAGTAGAACACGATCCAATTGTAGTTTTTAATGTGTTGTCACTTTCATTTGCTACAAAAGCCTCTTCATCTGCACCATCATTGTTGCGAACATTGGTACCAAGAAATCATCCTGCATAAAAAAAGTCATACCCTATTCATTTCAATTCAAAAAAATTCATACACAAAATCATGAATGTGATGTAAGCTTTATTTAAACATACCGATGGGGATGGGTTGTCCTGTTCTCCAACCCACTCATCTAATGAGTCTTCTAAATTCAAATGTTCACTAACTGCATCATATTTATGCCTCCACCTCAACTCGTTTTCTTTGACCTGCATGTTATAATGAACATATACAAGATCATTTACTCTGCAAGTCGATTTCTTTTTGGTATGTACTTGGTCAAAAGTGCTCCAATTACATTTACAACCCGATGATGATGAAGTTTGACTAAGTATTCTAATAGTTATTTTTTGTAGTTCAGGGCAACTTATACCATGTTGCTCCCACCATGATGCTACATTTGATAAATTGATTTACTTATAAGCTTGCAATAAATATGAAATATGGAGAAATGTGGATTTAACCTGGGTGAAGGACTTTTCTATTGGTAATTGCAAGAGAATGTCCAAAATCTCCTTTTGCAGATACAAAATTGGACCACTACAAAATATTAAAACAAAAAGAATCATCATATTTAGTTATACATAAACATTTATATATAAAAATTAAAAATAATAGTGTCTTGACCTGCAAAGATGCCATGGATCGAGCTACCTCATTGAATTCCAAACAACAAATGACATCATTGAATGTACGATACACCTCACTTGGTTACAAAATTATTCCCAATCAAACACAAGCAATATGAAATTATTAAAAAAATCATAAAAAGTATGGAAGTCAAATAAGAGCATACAATGGTAGAGTCAGGGCGATAACGAGTTTGAAGATTAAGCATATATGCTGGAGCATGAAGAAGATGACAAAATTGATTCGCCCATCTCTTGGTGATCATATCAACAAATAACTTGTATCGTTCAACTTTCATGTCATGTACCTCTTTTATTTTTTCGATAGTCTTTTGCATTTCATCATAAACAAATGACATCGAAGGTCTTTCATCACTATTTACCAATCTCAAAAAACGAACAAGTGGCTCCATTGTTTTATACACAAATTCTATCTTCTTCCAAAAATATGCACTTAAGACAATATTTTCAGCTGCTATTCCATCCTTATCTTTTGCAAACTTCGATGACAAATACATTTCAGAAACAAATAGCTTTTTCAGTGCCTGCTTATGTTCTAGGAAACTAGCAATCGTCGAAAAATGAGTAGCAAATCGAGTAGCCCCTGGTCTCACCAATTTATGCCTATTTGTGAAATTATTTCTCATAAGTGCCAACAATCATGAGTGGTTGTAAATTACTTTGGTGACTTTTTGTGCATTCATAATGCATGTTCCAACTTTCTTAATTTTTGCAAAGTCCTTCAGCATCAGGTTTATACAATGGGCAGCACACGGAGTCCAAAATAAATGCAGTCTCTTATGTTCTAGCATCCTCCCGACAGCTTTGTATGCCGAAGCATTGTCAGTAATGACCTGCACAACGTTTTCCTTCCCAACTTCTTCTACTACTTTGTCCAGTAAACTAAACAAATACGTAACATCCTTTTTTTGACTGAAGCATCAACTGATCCAAGGAAATACATTCCTCTTGGGCAGCAAACTAAAAAGTTGATCAAAGTTCTACCGGATTGATTGGTCCACCCGTCAAACATAATAGAACAACCAGTTGTCTTCCAAGATGCTTTTATATCCTTTAAGCTAGCATTTATGGAAGCCACTTCAGTAGTAAGAAGATTACCTGACAAAGAATTTCTACTCGGAGGTTTGATCCCTTGATTACCGTATTTACCTACCACATCAATTATTTTTTTGAAAATAAGGTGAGTCTACAACATGGAAAGGAATGGCACAGTGATAGAAGAATCGAGCAATGGTTGTGTGCAAATGCTCTTTTGCTTTCTTTTTTATTGCCGTATCAATCCTCATTTGACCTGATGTATTCTTCTTCTCACTTTCAACAATAGGTGCCTTCCTCTTCCCAGTAGACTTAGAGCACCCAACACTTTGCTCCCGAACGTCCATCACTTCCATATCTGAGTCATTCAAACCATATGACTCTATTTCTTCTCTAATCCTTTCTTTTTCTTTTTTGGCTTTTTCCACATTTTTGAAATAATCTTTCATTTTTTGTGCATCTGCTTCAGGAACTTTCTTACAAGCAACAACATTTCCTTTGACTCCAGCAATATGTTGCTTGAAACGATATACCCCTCCACTTATGGTTTTTTTGCAAAAGTTACAGATGACTTGCTTCTTAGATGCATCAACTGGTTTGCCATATTCCCATCCAAAATCCATCTTCCTTGTGACTTATCTAGTATGAGATCTGTAATATAAAAACACTCACACCTGACATATAACAAATCAAATGAATTTTGAACTTGAATCAACCAAATTGCACAGCATACAATTGATCGAATTTGTGAACAATATACAATTTCAAATAATTGCATACAATTGTAAACAACATATAACAACACAAAAAATTTGCAATTGTATAGCACATATAAATTTGCATAACACAAATAAATTTGCATAGCACATATAACAACACAATTGCACACTCTCCCTATGAATTTGCATATCACATACACAATTGCACATATAAATTTGCATAGCACATATAACAACACAATTGCACACTCTCTCTACGAATTTGTATATCATATACACATTTGCACAACACATATCATGAAATTTGATATATAAATTTGTTCATGAATCCCAAATCAGCAATGGAAAAAATTTGTGAAGCCTAGCCAACAATTTGCAGATTTAATTTTTTTTAAAAAATCCAACTTTACACGAATCGGTCGGAGGCCCGGTCGGCGGCGAGTCTCACGGCCACTACACTGTCAGCCGGCCACACGTCGGAGGCCCGGTTGAGAGGGCGGCGGCGATATCGGCAGCCCGGTCGGAGGAACAGTCGGCAACGATTCTTTAGTCACAGAGCTGATTCGGTCCGGCCACACGTTGGCGGCAAGGTTGCGAGGGCGGCGGCGAGGTCGGCAGCCCGGTCGGCGGCGAGCCCAGAGTCGGGGACGCACGGCGGATGGCGGAAACGGGGCGGCGGAGGGTGGACGAGCGGCGGCGGTGTGGGGGGAGCGGGTTAATTTTAGGTTTTTAAAATCAAAATTACCATTTTACCCATGCTTAAATAATTTAATAAATATCATACCTAGGGTATTTTAGTAATTTATAAAAAAACCGATTCTTCCCGATTCCGAATCGGAGTCAACTCGGCCGGAATCGGGGTGAATCAGGCAATTTCGCTTCGATTCGGCCACGAAATTGGATCGGCTACCGATCCGATTCGAATCGGCCGATTCCACTCAGAATTGGCCAATTCCGGCAACTATGGTTGGATCCATGGCAATGATAGTCTTTCATGTGTATGTAGAGTTTATGGCAACTCACTAGCGAGATTAAAAAGCATGCATGCGTGTATGCCTCACTAGTGAGCAGTGACTACCTCATAGCTTACTCGTGGTGTGGTGAAAGGACTTTTGACGCCTCTTCTATTGCAAAAGCTCCATGGTTGTGACGGTGTTTGTCTAAACTGTTCAACTGATCCTGGATTTGTCATCTTATGATGTTAACGATGGTTCAGAGGGAGGTTATTGATAATTTTAGTGATTTGAGTTGGTTATTTTTATTATACACAATAAGGATCTAATTCTAAGTCTTCGTAACCATCAGAAAATTATGAAGATTATTAATTTTAACATTAGGAAACTTCATTAACCATGGTTAAATTACGAATTATTCGTTCGAGTTGTTGGTTTTTCTTCCGAATTCGCTAATCTTGAAAGGGGAGGGTGACCTACCTTCTCTTCACGATCCTGTCGTAGTCAGCTTGAGATGGAGATACAGTGTTGCTCCTGTAAGTTAAAAACGGTTATAAAGGCAATGGCAGGTGGGCGAGTGGGATTGTATATGTTTCCCGCTTACCTACTCACCTTTTTTCTATGTGATGGTAGCTACGATCCTTTTTCTTCAAATTCGGGTTGAGAATTTGTTAGTTTTTACTCATTTGGGAACCTTATCTTCTCTAACAAGGATCTGACATGTATAATGATGAATCCGCTGAAGTTGAAGCTCTTTCTCGAGCAATGTTTGTTGATTAAAGAAAGAATGCAGCTCCCGGTTATCTTGGCAATTGGCACCTATTGTCAATCTTTTGAGAAACCACTGTAAGAAATTTAGCTGGACAGTTTTATGGAATCCCACAGATCTTGTTGGATTAGCTCATGACATTACTAGCTTTGTAAGAACAAATGGCTGTAATTGTACTTCTAGATCTTTAAATACTGTAACTAGTCATTTGACCTCTTATTAATAGATGTTTTCTTGGGTTGGGGTTAAAAAACTCACCTTTTTTCTCTTTCTTTATTCTTTATTTTTTTATTATTTTATTCGGGTGCAGGATCGGCTGCCGTACGGATTGTATTTTTTTGACTCGGGTTTGAGAGTTCGGTAGGACCGAGGTGCCCTTGTCACACAAAGAGATAATGCGATTAAAATAAGATGCCACAGACACAAAATAATGCGTAAAAATTTTACGTGGTTCTTTAGAGTTCAACTTAAATCCCTAAATTAATTTATGATAAGATTGGTATTCATAATCCACTAATTTTCAATTATTTTACAAATTATAAATTTTAATAGAATTTTTGTCACTTTAATTTTTTGATTCTATACATAATTTATCCTTTAAAAGCTTTCAAAAACCGGCCCTTGCAGTGCTTTGACGAAGAATTCGACTTCTCTGTTGTAACCAAAATTACCAAAATAAAAAAATCCGTCAGACGGTGAGTTATACGCAATTAAACCAGGCAAGGTAATCGGTCGATTGGTGGGTAAACGGGTAAAAATATTCATTTATTCTTTTCTCCTTCCCTGTCCACTTCTTCTTCCTCTCTGTTTCTTAGCAATGACACCATCGACGTATGAGCTTCTTCTTCGGCACAGACGACCTTTTGGCAGCCGACCGATGTCGGATCCAACAGAAACGAATGATTAGAAACCGAACTCTAGTAGTCGATCAGCAACGACAGGTCAACAATTCAACTCCGATATTTTCTCCTGGGCTTCAAGAACTCATCGGCCAGCAGTGACAAAGGAACTCCCACATTATAACATCAACAAGATGAGAAAGCGGCGATTCTTCAAATCAGTAAAATGCCAATCATTTTGTGACTTTGTATCTTCTTACTCTGCTCCATGGTTGCATGAATCGGAATCGGTTTTCCAGGGAGTCAGAATCGGTTTTCCAGGGAGTCGGAATCGGAATCGGAATTGGTATGAATCGGTCAGGAATCGGTTCAGTTGAATCGGTCCAAATTAGTTTAATCAGTCATATATAATAATTTGACAATTCATAATATAAATATATTAAGATTAGGTATTGATGTTATTTTGATATTATTCTGTGTATTATAGTTTATGATATTTTTAAATATTTTTTAAGATTTTTTTAAATTATTTAGAATTAATTATTATTTTTAACTCGAGTTAGACTCGAGTCAACTTTTAATTACGAGAATGCCACCCTCCGCTCTTTACCCCGGCCGCCGGCGGCCCGGTCCGGTGGCGATGTCGGCAGCCCAGTCGGACGAACAGTCGGCGGCCCGGAGTCGGCGGTGATTCGTGCGTCACAGCCCGATTCGGTCCAGCCACACGTCGACGGCGACGTTGCGAGGTCGGCGGTGAGCCCGGAGTCGGGGACGCACGGTGGAGGGCATAAAAGGGGGGGCGGTGGGCGGACGAGCGGCGGCGGTGTGGGGGGAGCGGGTTTGATTTTAGGTTTTTAAAATCTAAATTACCATTTTACCCATGCTTAAATAATTTAATAAAAATCATACCTAGGGTATTTTAGTAATTTATTAAAAAACCAATTCCGATTTAAATCGGCCGATTCCGATTCCGATTTAAATCGATCGGAATCGGCCGAACTCGAGCGATTCGGGGCCGAATCAGATCGGCGCGATGCCGATCCGATTTAAATCGGCCGATTCCGCACAGAATCGGCCGATTTGTGCATCAGAGCTCTGCTCACAAGAATTTTGTGCGGCAATAGTGTGACAACTTGGGCACCGGAGTTCCTATCTCTGGTGGGAAAGGCTCTCCCTTTCCTTCTTCAACGACCCTTGTCTTGCAGCAACAACAATAATCTTTCCCTCTTGACAGGGCAGCAATGCACACCAAAGCTTCTGGATGATATGCAGCAATTCTTAGATAGAGGATGGCGACAAACTCTCAAGCCCTCTGATGCACGAATCGGCCGATTTAAATCGGATCGGCATCACACCGATCTAATTTCGGGGCCGAATCGCCCGAGTTCGGCCGATTCCGACCGATTTAAATCGGAATTGGTTTTTTAATAAATTACTAAAATACCCTAGGTATGATTTTTATTAAATTATTTAAGCATGGGTAAAATGGTAATTTAGATTTTAAAAACCTAAAATCAAACCCGCTCCCCCACACCGCCGCCGCTCGTCCGCCCGCCGCCCCCCGTTTACGCCCTCCACCGTGCGTCCCCGACTCCGGGCTCGCCGCCGATCGGGCTGCCGACCTCGCAACGTCGCCGCCGACGTGTGGCCGGACCAAATCGGGCTGTGACGCACAAATCGCCGCCGACTCCGGGCCGCCAACTGTTCGTCCGACCGGGCTGCCGACATCCTCCGACATCGCCGCGAGACTCGCCGCCGACAGGGCCGCCGGCGGCGGCAGGGGGTAAAGAGCGGAGGGTGGCATTCTCGTAATTAAAAGTTGACTCGAGTCTAACTCGAGTTAAAAATAATAATTAATTCTAAATAATTTAAAAAAATCTTAAAAAATATTTAAAAATATCATAAACTATAATACACAGAATAATATCAAAATAACATCAATACCTAATCTTAATATATTTATATTATGAATTGTCAAATTATTATATATGACCGATTAAACTAATTTGGACCGATTTAACTGAACCGATTCCTGGCCGATTCAGACCGATTCCGATTCCGATTCCGATTGATGCAACCATGCTCAAGCCACATATAGCAACTGGGCGGCAATCAAAAAGGCATGAGATTTTGGCGACGCCAGGCTTCTAGAGTGCATCCAAGATGACAAGTTCTCTTCTCATGGATGAAGGCAGCGAGATTCTGACCCGGTATGCTCCTTGGCTCGGCTTAAAATAAAGTAGTGACACAACTGCAACTCTCTAATTCAAAGCCAACAATTAAATCGGGTTGCGGCGAAAGGATGATGGCAAGGATTCTAGCACTCCAAAAATGGCAATGTAACAACAACAATAAAGAGAAAGGATGCAAAGAGCGTACTCCTCGGCGGGGCTTCACCTTGTGGTGGTTGCTTTGGACGAGTCCAGGAGTAAGGGAGCAAGGTTGATCTTCAAGGCTCTGACTCTCGCTCCATATTTGGTACTTAGCAGCAGGGTGGCAAGGGGACTTTATATTTTGTTGACGAGAACTCCGAACAGCAGCGATAAAGCAGCAATAGCACTTCAAAGCAGCAGGGTTTTCTATTTCCAAAGCTTTATACTAATAGGGCACCTTCTAGAAATTTTTTTCCCCGCCATTTTTTAATAATTAGGCTCGACTATTTATTGAATTTTAAGAGCCTTTCTATTCCATGATTACAGGCGAGAAATCATAAGCCACCCAACTTTTTAAAAAATTTTCTCCTGTAATTTTCTAACCACTGAGACTTTTTCTCCGAGGCATAGAAGTCATCAATGTAAGTAAATAAATACAAATTTCAAAAATTATCCACGTGGCCAGATAATTATAAATCTATGCAAACATTTATTTTTAATGATTATTTTTAGATTCAACCATTTATTTAACTATGAAAAATGGAATTTCGTGTGAGAAATAAAGCAGAAACTCTCAATTTTTTAAAATTTCATAAATTATTGGATGCTTGTAGGGATATGCTAGTGCGGCGTGATAAAAAATTTCTCTTTTCCACCATTATTTTTTTCAATGGCGGCAATGTATAATTTAATGCACTAAACTCGCCATTATGTTACATTTAACACAAAGTATATAGTCTATATAAAATTCGTACTTTTTATTTTCAAAAGTAATTATAATTAAATCTATAACGTCAAATTATATGGCTTATATACCGCCTATTTATTACCGCCCACCTTCCCACCTTGATTAACCTTTCAATCATATAAGTACTACCTTCAACTTGTACATAGTATAAAACAACTAATGATATGATAATTTGAAGTAACAAGACAGTCTCTTTGGAAAAAATGACTAGAGCTAGTAAATGGAAAAATAATAATTAGTGTAAACTTATCTATATCTCTCCAAATCACATATACTTATCTTATTGTTTCCTCCTCACACTCAAGAGAATTTAGTATGAAAGCAAACCTCTTGAAAAAAAAAACATTTACAAGCTTAGGACCGATTACACTTTTTTCCCCCAAAGGCAGGATCTCATTTACTATTGAAATAAGTCTCTTAACAAAGCTTAACAATTATGGAAACAATATTAAACAATAAAAATCTTCACAACAAATGTACTCACATTTATTCTAATTTTTTATACTATTTTCTTCCTTGAACTGTGAAAATGTAAAAGCATTTCACGTAATTGCACCATTGTGTAGTATATTCAAAATAAACACGGGTGCAGATTACAATATTACGACCGTCAAATCCATGCCATTGAACTGATTATAAAATATTGCACCTTGAAATAAGGATAAAATCTGTCATGATTTTTTAGTTTTTTTGGGCACACTACAAGAAGGTTATTGTAAGAAGCCACTTTCTGAAGCCAAAATAACATCCAAAACTTTGTTAAAATACGCTTAACAGCGTATTATATAGTATGTTAAATTAGTTGTAATTATTAAGCTCACAAATCTGAAACTGCTCGGCTTATCATGATATATTGAGAGGCCATCTAATTCTTATATCTTCAATATGGGGAAAAAAACTCTTTTCTAGTTGGAAATATAAACTTTGGACATTATGTTCCATGATTATTACACATGTATATTTGTGCAAGTTTTTAATATCCCATCTGTGAATAAGATAGTGCTAGTGCGAACATATTGTAAGTCAAGCAAAAATTTCTGGTATAATTGAGAATTTTTTGTCTAATGTCTATAGCATATAAAAGAAGAGATCATAAATATAGCACAACCCATCGCCAAGTAACTAAAAAAAATTAACAAAGAAAGGTCAAACAATATATATGTATTAGAGATCTTGATTTACTTTAATTTTATTCAGAAATCTTTTCAACCATAAAACCTCTTCGTAAGTTTATGTAATTATATAGAGCAACACACTTTTATAATTTGGACGGCCAAAAAATAACACCACCGGTAAAAGTAATAACCCCAGAAATATATATCCTAAAGGTAGAATCACCGTATCTGCATCAGTATAATATAATAATATAAGATTACTTTCCTCAAAGTATAAACATAACTTGGGAGTACTTGTCAATTATCTTAATATTCACTTTACTATTTGTCAACGCTCTTTGTCAGGATTAGATAAATGTTTACTTATTGCCCCGATAGCATATGTTATGTCAGGTTTAGTACAAATTGTAGCATACATAAGACTTTCTATAATAGATGCATAGGGGACCTTCTTCACTTTATATATCTCTATTTCACTTAGCTCCCCCTTCTTCAATTTGAATTGAGCTACTAGTAGAACAACAACTAGTTTGACTTCCTTTGTATCGAACCGTTGAAGTATCTTCTCAATGTATTTTTCTTGGGATAACTAAATCATTTTTGAAAGGAAATGTTTTCATCGGCTTTCTTTTATTTTTGTTTTAGTTTTGGGTAATAACCTTTTGTGTCAAGATGAAAGATGAGAAGCATGTTAAAATGGTTGGTCTTAAGGGTAAGCATCATTGATTATTTATTCACCAAGGATTTATATAATCTAATTCTTAGTCCGCTTGAGTTGTTGAGTTCTAGTCCACTGTTAAGTGCTACTCCAGTTGTAATTAATAAAGGGAAGTCTCCTTTGATTCCTCCTCCTCCGTCTGCTGCTAAGGCTGAGTTGAGTGTCACGATTGAATGGATCAAGATGGATAAAAAATACATGACTTTGTTTAGACACTGGTTAGAATAAAACATATATAACCATGTGATGGGAACCATAGTTGTAAAAATTGGAATCGGGGTCTGAATTGGTTTCCGAGGGAGTCACTGAATTGGATCCAATTGGTCCAATTAAATCGGTCCTATATAAAAATTTGACAACTCATAACATAAATACATAATTTCTCAACACAAATACACAAGTTTATAGTTTAATTCAAACGCAAAAAATAATCACTATTTATCATCATAAGACTACAATTTCATAAGTGTAACGTTTGATATATCATCATTTGTGCTCTATCAAATGATAATAACAAGTCATCAATAAAAGTCCACAAAATCAAGGTTTAGCACAATTTTACATGGTTAATACTAAATCATCCAATTTATTATCTGAAACATCTTTGGAATTTGAATCACTATCACCAATGGGAAGCGTAAAGCTTTCACCCGCATCAACATGGGACCCCTGCGTAAAAGGAGGAATAGAACTCCCACTCATATGAAGTCCTTAAGGTACGAAGCATAGACAAATTTTATTGTGAGTCAATAGATACACCAATATCAATATTAAGTCCACTAGGAAGAGAATGAAATTGCCAACTATGATAGATCTAATAGGATCATAAATTGCATTCCCTGCAGTTCTCATAGCAACTAATGAAGCAACTGCAAAATCAAAGGAGACATGATTGAAGAAAGCAGCCAACCTATGCAGCTAAAAGAGATTCCCTTGTGATGACCTGTAAATAATCAATAGAGAACAACATTAAATCTAGAGGCGAGCCGGTCAAGAAAAACTAAAGAAGTACAACAATGTTCAACAACATCCACTTCAAAAATAAAAGTAAAGAACAAAAGAAAAAAACATCAACAGGTGACCACCAAATTACAGTAATGTACATCGCAAATAGAACTTTCAATTGTACCAAACCAAATGGTTGGATATTCAAAAGTGCAAGATTAGCCGCGCAAAGTGAAGATTCTAGATAATTTATCCAACAGCTCCAAAACATAGTGTTACATTGGCTTCATAATCCTAGGAACAAAAATTTCAAACTCGAAAAATTCACCACTCACACACATTATATAAAAGAGAACTGTCCCCTCCAGATACTACTGTATGATTGACCAAAACTACACAAATTAATCAAAGATTAAAGCCCCAATGACATCAATTAGGTTAGCTATTCCTTCATACAAGTAGTCCAATGGCGATTCCAACAAAGTTCAAACCTTCCTCCCCCTCTATAAATTTAAAACATGAACAAGGAACATAACTTTTCGATCAAAGCAAAAAAATTAAAAGAAAATCACCAAATTCCTCCTAATTCTCTGGTCACCAAACATGCCACCAACTCAATTGCCATCACAATCCACCCCCACACCCCCACCCCCCACCCCCCCACCCCCTGACGTCCCCAACCACATTGCCCCTGCCGCAAATCCACAACCTCTCCGATCAAAGAAACGTCGTACAATCGCAAAAGTTGCAGTAACAGGGTGACGACATGAAGCGGCCGCAAGTGGAGGGTGCAAGAAAGGAATCAGAACCATACCTGGCTAGACATGGGAGTGACAATGGTCCGATTCATTTTGCTTTCACAGCCATCGCCTACATCGTTGGGGGTGGCCTCGAAGAGGAAGTCTCGTCGTCTTTGTCGTCATTGTGGTTGAGCTCGCCGAGGCACACGGGGCGGCGGCGGAGGGAAGTTGAGGCACATGAGGAGCGGCAGAGGGAGGGCGATGCACACGGGAGCGGCAGCGGAGGGAAGCCGAGGTACACGGGGGCGGCAGCGGAGGGAGGGGCGAGGCCGAAGGCAAAGTGTCGGCAGCGGAGGGAGGGCTGAGGCAAAAGGGGTGGTGGCGGACAGGTGGAGGGAAGGGCAAGGTATAGAGATTTTAAGTTTTTAAAATTTCAATTCCACTTTTACCCATGCATAAATAATTTATTTATTAAGATACCTAGGTTATTTTCATCATTTACCCATAAAAACCGATTCTCCCCTATTTGAAATCAACCGTGAATCGGTTTAAATCAGTACGAATTGGCCGATTCAACGATCATTTTTTAAACTAACATATTCAGCCATTTTTCGGATCGGGTGTGTTCCGATCTAATTTAAATCGGAAGATTCCGAGTGGAATTAGCCGATTTTTGCAACCCAAATGGAAATAAAGATTGCCAAGGTGCTTTAGGATAAGTTTTGCATATTTATGAGAAAGACACTTCTGGGAACTGAAACTTGTTAGTTAGAAGGTTGATGAATATTCAATATAAAGATGGGATAGAGGTCAATGATTACATTAATGAATTGCAAGGTATATTAACTCAATTGTTTAGTTTGAATATGCCTCTTGATGATATTTGAAATGCTTGTTTACTATAAAATACTTTACCAAAGTCTTAGGAACTTTTGGTTATTTCTTTGAATAATTCTAATAAGTAGTTGACTTTTGATATGGTTTCAAGTTGTCTCTTGAATAAAGAAGTGAGAAGGAAAGCACAACATGTAACCTTTTCTAATTCATCTCAAACTTTTGTTTATGAAGTTAGTTCTCAGGGAAGATCGAAGAGTAGGAATCCAGGTGGAAGAGACAATAGTAGAGGAACGTCTAAATCCAAAAACAAGACCTTCATGTGCTTTTATTGTAATAAAGTTGGCCACAAGAAGTGGAACTCTATAAGGGTGAATGTGATAAGGCTGCTAATGTTGTATTAGAAGATGCACTAATCATGCTTGATGATGAAAATAACTACTTGACAACTAATGATGATACTAGTTAGGCGATTGGTTTTGGCGCATTCGTTCATGCTACCCCATGTAGAGATTCCTTCAACATCTATATGACAACTAATTTAGGTGTGGTGAAGATGGAAAACAATGAGACTTTTAAAATTGTTGGTCATGGTATGTGCATATTGTGACCAATTTATGTTGCAAACTTGTTTTAAAAAAAATGTGTCATATTCTTGATTTAAATTTGAATTTGATGTCAACAGGTGTGCTGGATGATGAGGGCTTTGTTTCACAATTTTCATGTAGCTTATAAAAATTGGTGAAAGAATCTCTAGTGGTTACTAATGGGAAAAAGTGTGGTAGTCTTTATCAGACTACATCTAGTCTGGTTCACGGGGAGGTTAATGATACCTCTACTACTCTCACAGCCGATTTATGATTGAGGAGATTAAGACGTCTGAGTGAGAAGAGGCTAGAAATTCTGAAGAAGAAAAATTATCTTCCACAACTTGACGGGGCATCACTAGGCTCTTGTGATCATTGTTTGGCTAAAAAATAACATAAGACTTTTTTTGTATCTACTGGCAAGAAGAAGACTTAGATACTTAAACTTGTACATTCTAATGTATGTGGTCCAATAAAGATGAAATCTCTTGGCATGGCTTCTTATTTTATTATTTTTATTTATGATACTTCAAGGAAAGTGCGGTGTTACTGCTTGAAGAGTAAAAATGATGTGTTTAATATTTTAAATCATTTTATGTTCTTGTAGAGAGAGAAACATGAAAGACTTTAAAATGTTTGAGAAGTGATAATAGGTGTGAATATTGTTTTAATGAGTTTCAAGTTTATTGTGACAAATATGACTTTTGACATGAGAAAACTATTCTCTATACCTCACACCTAAATGAAGTGGCTAAGAGGATGAACAGAACAATTCAAGAAAGGGTTAAGTGTATTTCTACAACAAAATTATTTAAAGATTTTTGGGGTGAAGCTATTTGTATTGCTTATTATTTAATGAATAGGTCTCCTACACTTGCTTTAGGTGGAGATGGTGGAGATATTTTAGAAAAAGTTTGGAGTAATAAGAAAATACACTCATTTAAGGGTATTTGATTGTAAAATTTTTGTACGTGTTGAAGGAACTAAAGTCTAAGTTTGATGCTAGGGCATTTCAATGTATATTTTTGGGTTATGGGGATGAAGAATTTGGTTTCAGACTTTGGGATCCTAAGGGAAAGAAAATGTTCAAAGTCGGGATGTGATGTTACAAGACAATTAGTTTCTAAAGGACTTTGGAAATGAATATACTACCGAAAGTGATTCCAAGGATTGTATTGTGAAGGTTAAAACCTTCAACAGTTGTAGAAGATATTGTTCAAGATGTTGTTGAACAAATTGATGAAGAAGTTAGAGATGGCATTCTTATTTCTTTGCGTAGTGATAGTGAAGGTGAAGAAAATGATATTACTAATGATATAGTTCCTGATGTTATTGATAAACAGGTACATGATGGTGATCGGATTGTTCATCAAGGGGAGGCTGATGTTACTAAAACAAAATCTGGTAGAGTTGTTAAACTATACACAAAGTATCTAACGTTTACTTATGTGACACTCACAGAAAGTGGTGAGCCTGAAGACTTTAGTGAAGCCGTTAGTCACAAAGGAGAAAGATAAGTGGGTAAGTGTCATGCAAGAAGAACTAAAGTAATTACATGAGAACAACACCAATGAGCTTGTAAATCTTCCTAAGGAGAAAAAAGTTTTGAAAAACAAGTGAGTTTATCAACTTAAGCATGACGAAGGTAACTCATAACAAAGGTACAAGACAAGACTAGTGGTGAAAGGTTTAATGTAGAAAAAAGTTTTAACTTTGATAAAATTTTCTCACTTGTTGTAAAAATATCTTCAATCTAATAAATTATTTCATCAAGATCACCATGGAGATATATGCAGTCTTCATTTCTAGATTGCTGCAAGTATCGATTTAGAAGTTGAGCAGATTAGAAATGAAGACTGCATTTCTCCATAGTGATCTTGATGAAATAATTTATATGGGACAACCTAAAGGTTTGTAGATAAGGAAAATAAACATATGGTGTGTAGATTGAAAAAGAGTTTGTATGACCTCAAGCAAGTTCCCAGACAGTGGTACAATAAGTTTGATTTTTTTATAGAGGGTCAAGGTTACAACAAAACTGTTTCAAACCATTGTGTATTTATCAAAAAATGGGGAGAATGACTTTATCAATTTGCTTCTTTATGTTGATGGTATGTTCATTCTTAAACAGGATAAATTAAGTATTGTAGATTTG